>JANDKJ010000293.1:0-12742 GCA_028551335.1 Armillaria sp. CMW 4456
CATTGCTTCTATTATGTGGCCATTCTTGACTAGATAGTATCCATCATTTTCCCAGTGCATGTACCTGCCTTTTAGCCTCTCTAGTACATAGCATGAGTCGCTTACTAGCTCCATTGGTGCATCCAGTGGGGCCATTTCAGCTGCTGCCTTGGCTCCCACCAGTTCAGCTATTTGATTGGTTGTGCCTATTTCTTCTGGTATTCGTATGCCTATATTGTGTTCTTCATTGTCTTCCCAGCTTATACCTGATCCTGCTGCTGGGCATCCTGATTCATTCTGGATGGAAGAGCCATCCATGTATATGGTCATTAATTCTGCTTGCTCATCGTTGAAGTTTCCTGAGTGTCTGGGCATTTCCATGCTTTCATCATTATTGACAAATATTCAGAATGCAATCGCCAGTGGTCCTCCTGTTATGAGGTGGGGGTGAAATCTTTCTATTTCCTCACAGTCTTGCATGCCTCCTTCATTGTTCACTTCTTCTGGGCAGGATCTAGGATCCCATTTGGGGGGCAGGGAGTTGAGCATGGCCTCTGCCTTTTTGGCACATTTTCATGGGTTTGTGCAGCCTGTTTCTTCTCTAATTTGTTGACACTTCTGACAGACACATCTCCCTCTTGGAGCATGTCCTTCATTACCTATCCTTTTTGTTATCATTTCTGTGTCACCAGCTGTTTTGACCATGTGCTTTTCTCTGAGACATTTCACTTGTTCTCCAGCTGTGAATAGTCTCTTCATTGCTCTGGATTTTGTATGCAGCCATATTGGCATTACTTGTGCTATTTCCTTCCCTATTATCAGGCCATCTACACATATGTTGAACTTTCTAGCTGTCTTTATCATCAGCTTTAGGTCATTTGGAAGCTTGGAGACTGTTGTCTTCCATGATTGTAAGAAGACATTTGTCCTTATGTAGGAGTTGACTTTCCCCTCTGTTGGTGGTGCATGATAAGCTATTATGGCATCAGCTGTGTATGTCCATAGAGGTCTGTTGGGGCTGAAACTCAAGTACGTTTGGGCCCACAATATGGGTATTGCTTCGTTTCTTGCTGGGATGTCCAGGAGATCACGTCCTCCTTCTATTATTGGTGCATATATTGTTTCTTTATTCACATTGATTTTCACCTTATCCCCCCAGAGGAATTTCCATGTGTGTTTTTCCAATTTCTTCTCTATTTCGGGGGGCACGCTGAAGAGGCAAGTCGCTGTGTGCAGCCAAAATGGACTCGAAATGCGAGCAGAGACTACAGACTCTGAATCACACTCTAACCCTCAATGCTACAACCACACACTCTTTAGTTCATGGGGGATTATAATGCGATAGAAGCAAGCAGTGGAATTGATAAGACGGGTTCTAGGACCTTGAATATGCTTTAAACAGGTGTGCTCTCTGATTTTCTAGACTTCTCTAAGTCTAAAGACTTTTGTTACAAGAGGTGGCGACTTTGTCGCCAGGCCTCAAGGCAATATCACAAATGCACCATCCCAGATGCAGAGCGCAACACAATTCACCCTTAAAACACACAAATCTAACCCAAACACAATGCGCTCTTCCAAGAGATGCTCCCAAATCCAATCCACAAGAGCCACTGGGTTTGAACCACTGTGCTCTAGCTTTCTAACCGATCGTAACTCCACAGGGTTTGAACCTGTGCCGAGTCAGAGAAACCCAAAAATACAATAACACTGTCCCACAAGCCAAAGGGTTTGAACCTCTGCCACTTGGGGAAGAGAGCACAAGCTAATCAGCCCGAAGGGTTTGAACCTCTGCTGGCTGTAGCTCCACACATCACCCAAAACCCTTCACACACGAGAGCGCAAGCGCTCTGGCCTCCCAGATGTCCCCTAGGTGAACCTAGAGTTGATCACACTTCACACAGACTTTTCTGGTGTGCTTCAAACTCTGTATTCGAAACTTACTGACTGAACCGACTGAGAGTGTCAACTTTTGCTTACACACTACACAGAGGGGGCCTGAAGCTTGTCTTCTACTCCATATCTACTGTATTTATATGCGCTCTCCATTCCAAACCCACTCTACGTATTAGGCAATGGTCCATGCACCAAGGAGCGCATCCAGCATGCCTCCCTATGGTCATCATTCTGACTCATTTATTTCCAGCCTTCGGATTTGAGTCCTACTGAGTCACTGCCTGTCCAGCAGAGAGCGCTCCTTATGTTTCCGAGCAGCATGTGCTATCTCTGAGCATCATTTTCAGGAGAGCGTGCCCTCCACATGCTCCTCTGTTATCCCCAGTCCGGGTCCATGTGCGGTTTAAGTTCCCTGGTCCTGTTTCATCTTTTAGGTTATCTTTTCCTTGGTACCGGGCTTTCCATTTGCCGTCCTGAGTGTTCCTGCACTGCCACGATCTCCAAGGTCTGGAGCCCGTTGTTTCCTTATGATATCACTGTGCTCTGGTGTGCCTGTTGATCCTCGATCACCGGTTTGTGTCTGATCGCATCAGCCCGTGATCTTTTAGTGGAGTGGGCCACATCTAGTGTCAACCGCATCAACTTCATAGCCAGTTTGGCCCTTCTGGTGCCATTCTGGACCTAAGTCTCATGCTCCACCTGTCGTCAGCCCTGGCTTGTCAGTCGCCTGCACCCTATCGGTGAGAGCGCACTCTGAGGGGTGAATCGGTCCCATTTTAGGGGTGCCAGACTTTGCAATGCTACAAAATCCTGGTATTGAGCACTTTCCATGCTTAAACAGCCTTACGGCATCTCATATCCCCCTCACTAAAAGATAAAGACCATCCCCAGTCAAGCGGAATGGACGTTAGTCTCTTCCTTAGTCTCCCGCTCCCTCTTGCTCTCTTCCTCTGTTTTCTATGTGTCTTCATCCGGTCCCCGACGTGTCTTTGTTATGCCATGTTTGTGCCATTTGATTGCCGGCATGTGGCCAGGTGGCTGCACACCAGTTGCTTGGGTCGTGGTCCATGTGGATCGTCCCCTGGGCTCGGTTTTTAAAAAAAGTCCCTCCTCTTTCTTTTTCTTGTATTCACTATCATGTCACAGCCTTCTGCCGTTGCACCCATACACCTCGTCCCTTCTCAAGCTATCCTGCTGGAGTCCTTATTGTGCAACCTCAAGGGCGCTCGTGAGTATATTGGGGATTGGTTGTCACCTAGTATGCTGTCCACAATGACCAGAGGGGAGAAGGTAGGGTTAGTGGACCACGTTCATGACTACTTGGTCCATCGTCCTTTCCTGCCTACTATACTCTTTTCTGACTTAAGTCCGTTTATTTTTCCTCCCCCTCCACAGACAGACCATGTTGAGGCTGTCTGCCATTATCGTCTCCATGACTGTCAATATTTTCTGGGTATCCACGACATCCTTGAGACCTTTATCAGGACTATTCCTGTGGCCAATCATCGTGCAAAGTGGTCTTCTTGGTGCCTGTCCCTGACCGAGTGCTCCCACTTGGTTGTGAGTAGCCCTTGTCTCTTCTATCTCTCCTTTTTCTGAGTCTCCTCTAGCATCCTTTTGATGCGTCACTCCTCCTGCCTGGCGATGATGGCTACGTGCCTGACTCCGAGCTGGCCGTACCTGCCACCGACCTCTGGCCTGTTAAAGGGGCGAACGTTCCCCTGCCATCCGTTTCTACCCTCCCCAGGGCCTCTGCTCTGGGGACCACCGTTCCTGCCTCTGCTGCCAGCATGGTCCCTCCTGTTGTTGCCCCAGTTGACCAACCAATTTCTATCCATACTCGATCTGTCGCCAAGGCCCTGAGGGAGGGAGCGCCTGAGCCTGTAATTTCCAATCTTCATATGCTTGCTCCTCAACCTCTGGCCCTGGGGTCCACCTCTCCTTCTGCTGCTTATCTTTGTGCATACTCCCCGTTCGTCTTATCTTTTTCCTTCTCTTAATTTTCCTTGGGTTTTATAGTTGACACCCCCCTTGAGCTGGACTCTTTGCTGTGGGCCCCTGACGATGAGCTTGTTCAACTCGCCCGGGAGACTCTGTCTTCCCCTCGCCGCGACATTCTCCCTGCTAGGTCATTGCCCCCTTCCCCTGACCTGGATGAGGCCTCGCTCCCTTCCTTGCGCCCTGGCCAGGGTAAGAAGCGTGCTCATGTGGTATCTTCCCCAGATGCCTTTGATGGTGAGGCTGACCTTCCTGACGTCTCGCTCCCTGCTAAACATCTGTTGTCCTTCCCCCCATCCCCTCTTTGCGTGTATCACCCATTGACAGGTGCCCTGCTCTCTGTTGCTTCTCCCCTTCGTCTTGAGGCTTCTCCCCCCGCTCTTTCTCATCCTCCTCCAAAATGTGTCCTCCCCGTGCGCCAGTCGAAGCTACGGGCTGAGGTTCGGCTCAAGAGGTCCCGTGTGGGTCGTCTTGCCAAAGGTGACCATGCCTCCATGCCCAGTCTTATGCCTGCGCCCACAGGTACCCTTGCCTCATTTTCCGCTGCTGTTCCCGATTCTTCGTTGCCCGGTCCACATACTCCACTCTTCCTTAGTCCCTTAGAGCCTTCACCCGCCTCTCCCGTGGCCTTGCCTGTTCCTGATCCTGCTTCTCCTGTTCCCTTGGACATGTCCTTCGAGGACCAACCTCCCACATATAACGTAGGTTGCCGGTCTCAGCACGCAGCCTCGCCTGTGGTGGACAACACCTTCTATGCTTGCGCCTTTCATCTGGAGTCTCATCTCCGTTGGCATGAGCCTCCTTCGAGGCAGGCTCTTGAGCGCTTACACTGGTCCGCCTTTCCTGCAGCACCAGCCAACTTGTCTCAGTGCATGGCTACGGGCTCCTGTTGCTTTTTATATTCACTCTCTCTTTCTCTTTTTCTTTTAGTTCCCACCAGTCTTCCCAACGGTCCTCCCTGTTTCGTGTGCCCTCTGGTGGCAATGCCCACTTAGTTCGTCGTCCCCTGGTATGTTACTCATCCCTTTTTCTGCTAACTTCCCTGGCCGACTTCTATTTAGCAGCTCTGGCCCTGCCTCAATTGCATGGTTCGAGGTAAGGCCATGGAGTGTCGTTTCGATGACAGCGAGAAGCCCGGTTTCTCCTCTGCTCGCTGTGTGAACTGCCAGACTAGCCGTCATGGTCGTTGCTCTGAGCTCCTGGATGCGGACAAGTTGCGACGTGTCGCTACCCTGCTCGAGTCCGTGAGTTCAAGTTCGGATTCTCGTACGTTCTATCTATCTCCTCTCTCTTTTTCTTATCCTGTCTTCCCAGGCATCCAGAGCTGTCTTGCATGGGCCCAGTCCTTAGAGGATGACATCTCCTTACTGCAGCAGCTCGTTACCAGGCGTATCCACGAGCACGATGATGAGGTGGTCAGATGGTTTAGTGATCTCCGAACGTAAACTGGTGAATAGTTGTCGGATACTTCTGGAATATCGCCGTGCGAAGAACCAAAATGGAAATAGTGGTGTCTCGGCCTTGTGTCGGTATTACAGAACAACTAGTTTTGTTCATAAGCCACTCCTCAGGTGTGTTGTTTGTTTGTGCATGAGCTTTCTGAGTACCTCCGTACTCGTGTCGATTCCACCGACAAAACACTATACGTATTCGGTACTGGACAAATCAGGCTGTCCTACGTTGACTGGCTTGTCGTCTTTGGTTGGGGACTTCTCTCTAGTCTCGTGAGAAGTTACTACAGATTCCGACGCTCTGAGTCACCTTTGGTCTCTGTTATCTGGTCTGGTGTGTGTCATAAAACTGGGAAACTGGATGGGAAAGAAACTGGGATATGTAAAACGTCAGTCGGTATTATGTTGGTATTAAATGAGCTCCTAATCGTCTCGGTAGGGGTCTGTGTTGATGTTTCTGTGGCTATGGCGGTGCAATAGCAGGTCTTGTCTTTATTTCTGGTCTCCTCAGCTTTATCTGTGACAATTCTGTTCGTCCTAATTCCTATAAATTGTCAATCTCTGTCAAACTATACTTTGTTTCCTTTGTCTGGTCCTATCTCTTGTCAAATCAATTCCTATAACTGGTCAAGACTATTTCCTGCAAAGCTCACAATAGAGCTGCCCTATATCTGTCAATCTGTCAATACTAAATCTGTTCAAAACCTATCCTTGCAACACTTGCAATAGAGCTGCCCTACAACTATCCAATACTATTCGTCTGCTCTGGACGCCCAAATGGGTTCACTAATGTCTTGTGAAAATGAAAACTGTTAAAACTAATCTGATCTTGTGAAATTGAAGCTAATTCTTTCCTATAAAACTAAAAGAGGTGAGTACTGCATGGTTATCACTTACTAACACTGAGGAAATGCCAGTAACGAAGTAAAACAATGACGAAAGTCAAGGTTTTAGGTCGATGGATGATGGTGAAGCGTCTCAGCTTTAACTACGTCAAGCTCGGCTTTGTGGCGAACGAAATCGCTATTAAACGTGTACTATCGGTATTGTCAAAGCTGGGTGAGTTACTGAGGTAAAACGAGTCGATGTGTGTATGTGGGGTAACAGAATAGAGAGAGTAACTGGTGTACAGTATGAAATTACTGTGTTTATATAGTAAGATATAAATAAAATGGCATCCTTGTGGTATATCTGAAGGGCTATGCGTTAGCATATGTGTTTCTGACCTTCTGACTATACAGCAGGTCTTGTGCATTGTCTTATTCATGTCTGCGCCTTTGATTTTCGTAGTTCCGGCATTAGACTATGCCTTATTCATAGTGTCGGAGTTGAGAATACTCATCAGAAATGACTGAGTACTGCCAAAGTATCGTGTGCGTCGATGTCTTGTGGTTATACAGCAATAACCAATTAATTCCGAAGTCGCCAAAGGGTGTTCATGCTGCGGAAATCGTCAAATTGCTGTGATGAAGCCCCTATGATCGCCGGATCAATGTCGAGAAGCTCCGCTCGTGTGGCTGCACCTGTGTGCTTTGATGTGGCAATGCCGGAGATGTCGGCAATGCGCTCTAGGTCCTATTCTGGTAATGGCGGCGCTAAACCCGTGGCTTTAGGTCAAAATTGGAGTTGTCGGGGTATTGCCGAGGTATTGGCATTGGGAAAGCATCGGAAAAGCCCTATAAAGTATATATGGGCTTGTGTGGAAGGATTGGTTTGCTGAAAGTCCGCTAAAGGGATAAATCCGCAAAATTGGAGCGTACAGAGCCCTGAGGCTCATCAACGACTCAGTCCTGACCGATCTCACTGATGGTCTCGATCTTCTGGTGTCTCGTCCTGGTGGGGGGGAGCTTATTGAATCGTATGCTGAGATCAGTTCACTTGTTCGGTCTATGCTTGTGGAGGTAGGCAAAAACGCTGTCGGTCCCGAGAGAAGCGCCTCCCCTGGTTCCGTTTAGTCCTGTTTTGTCACTTGTTCCTTGTTCAGTCCTCCTTATTTTGTTCGGCCTTTTGTAGTCGTTAGGGTGTAGATTATCCCTTTTCTTTGTTCCTGCTCCCTCCTTGTATAACTTTCTTTTTTTTTGATAGTGTAGACACATGAAAATTTATGTCCCTTTTTATGGGTAATATAATTTTAGGTAATGTCCATCAGCATACCACTATATCCCCCTTACTAAAAATTCTGACTGTCCTCAGTCATCCACCCTCTTTCTTATTCGGTGTTTTCCACATGTCAGTTTCTGTCTGTCATGTCATTATCCTTGTCGGCCGACATCCGACCTTCCTCGGTTTCCTTGTTTTGCGCTCTGCCTTTCCATATGGTAAGGTACTCATGTATCTGTGCGCTCAGGGGTATAAAGGGTTGTCGTGTATCCTTTATCTTTATCCCAGCTTTCCAGCTTGTTTCTGTGTGCGCTTTCATCATTGATCAACCACCATCAACTCTTCTCATTCTTCTACCATGATTCCGGCTTTTATTGTTATTAAGGCGGTTATCATGTCTTTGTGCAAAGATCCCTGTTCTACTGCACGTGACAATTTTAAACAGTTCCAGGAGTACTATGTGAGTGTGTTATGCACTCTCTTTATGCCACTGCTAAACCCTCGTTTCCAGGATCACTTGGCCCACTACAAGTTTGAACTTTCGAAGGATACAGACCTCCAGGACTCTGTATACCGCGCACGCACTACCATTGAGAGGGAGTTCCGCAGCGAGGCTTCCAGGCAGCCTATTCACAAACTTCTCAAGGACATTGTTCGCTGGTTTCGACCGGGTGGTGGCTCTCGTGCTCTTCCTACTGGTCCTGCCCATCGTTGTGAGACTCGTTTTGTGAGTCTTATGTTTTCCTTCTTCTTTCTTTTTCTAAAGTCTTCTCACAGCCCTCTGGCTTTGGCCGTGGTCGTGGAGGTTGTGCTCCTCCTTCTCGTCGCTCTCGTACTGTTGTGGGTAGTGATACCGACAATTGCTATGATGAGGACAAGGTATCTGACTCCTCTGATTCTGATGACGAGGGATCTGTTAAAGTGCGCTTCTTCTAGTCTCTTTGCACCTTGCTCGATTCTCTGACCGCGAATCTCTTCAAGATGGTCATCAACGAGGAGGCTACCCAGGCTACCCAGGCTACTCCTGTCCTTGAAACTTCTGCTGGGGAGAAGCGCAAGGCCTCTTCTACAGTGCGCTCCGCTTGTTTTTCCATTTCTTCGTCTCCTGATCACCATTTTCCTTCCTAGGATGCTCCTGCTAGCTGTGGTTACTGCGGTTCAGCTGATCACTTTGATCACGACTGCTTTGCCAAGCTCGTTGTGAGTACGCTCTGTTGTTTTTCCATTTTCCTGGCTAACCTTTCAGCATATTAGTCATCTTCCAAGCGAGTTGTCAAGGCGGACGCTCGTGATAGCAAGAGGGCTCGCTCAGCTTTTCCTCTCCCATCCGGGAGAGAATATTTTTCTCCAGTCCATGGTCCAGGTGGAGAGCAATGCCCCGCTTCAGCTCTGGGCCTTTCAACTACCAGTGCGCATCCTTTTTCTCTTTGCACTCTCCTGTTCTTCTGACTTTATTTTAGTCTCTGACTATGTCAGAGATCCTGCCAGTGGTGCTCCTCCTCGCGAGGTCAATCCAGCGCCTCCCCTGGATCTTGTCAAGGTGGATCAGCCCGAGCATCTCGCAAAACTTGAGAGCTCGCTCCTGGGCGATGTCCTCTTGTTGCAGCACACTATGTACGTTACAGAGACCCACCATTCCTTTCTTACCTCCGAGCTCAAGCGTGTTCGTGAGACCATCCGGCTGGCAACTGCTGCCAGAGCCTTCAGTTTGTCTCCCTCTACTCTGGTGACCTCTGATACTCCTGCTCATCCCCGTGCTCCTCTCTTGGAGCCTGCGGCTTCGAATCCCAAGGCCAGTGGTCATTGATGTCTGTGCCATCGATGAGGATAATGGCTCTCTCTTTGCTATTTGGCATTCCAACATATATTCCTTCACTTCTCCTGACTCTGAAGTCGAATTCCTTATTCCGATGAAGGAATATATGCTTCCTTTGTTCCAGGATTGGGGTATCCAGGTAGTTGAAGAATACCAAGAGCAGTATCCCTAGTAGTACCTTGTTTTTTCCCTCGCAATCCAGTAGCTAGAGCTGAGTGTCCTTTCCTTTACATATCCTGTCATTACAAGTACCATTTCATCCAATACATTGTTTTCCCCTATGTGCTCTCTTTATCCTGCATCTAAGTTGACCGCCTCTGAGGCTTTAGGGTTCTCATCCTCTTCAAACTCTTCAGTGAAGTTAGCTGGCCATTTATCCTTAGGTTCAGGCGACTCCAAGATTCTGCGCAACTCCTTGGAGTCCTTTGACATCCAATACCTCACTTTATCGTCTATATTAATGGAGCGCCTTGCTAGGTAGGGGATAACACGAAATGCTGCTATTTTTGAACCTATGAGCGCTCCATCCAACTCTGATAAGATATAGTTCCCTGCATGCGACCTATCAACCACCACTAGAGGTTCTAAGTATCGCGGCTTCATCTTCGTGTTCAATGCGCTCTCTATCTGAGTGTTGCGCATCAACACCAGGTTACCTCTCTTGAAGTTGTATGACTTGATTTTATTAGCATTCATAGTCGCATACTTCAGGGTTTCCTGTTTCTTCTTCTCATCCATTGAACTCCTCATTTCTGCGACTTTATCTGCATGTTTTTCCAATGCAATTGCCCGCAATCCTCGGAGCTCCCAATCCTCTAACATCCTCCCTGGGTATTCAACTAACCAGGTGGCTTTGAGTACATCCAGGGGTAAAATTGGGTGCGCTCCTGTCACTGCAAAGAAGGGTGAACACCCCATTCGCTTTCTGACTGTAATTCGGTCCGCCCACATCACCAATGCGAAGTAGTGATGCCACTTCTTCTCTACCCCTCCACATGCCTTGTATAAGCTTTGCCTCACATCCCAATGTGGGCGCTCTATCCTTCCATTTGCCTGCGAGTTATATGGCGAAATCCTGATCCCTTTGATCCCATATTTGCGCTCCAGGTAGGAAACGGCTGCTTTGAATGGTTTTCCATTGTCTGTGACTATTAGGGATATACATCCCCATCTACAGATGATATCTTCGAATAACCATTCTGCAATCGCTTGTGCTGATTCACTTGCCAATGTCCTTCCCTCCATCCAACTAGTAAGAGCGCATCGACCATGAACAATATATTTATGGTGATTTGATGCCTCTGGCATATGCATAGTATCCGCATGCAATACCTGGAATATCGAAGGGGTAAAGGTCACTGTTGGTGGAGCCTTTATTATTGTTTTCTGGCGCTGTTGGCAGATCTCACAGGTGCTTACAAACCATGCAATATCGCGCTCCAGCTCAGGCCACCAAAATCTCTCCTTTATCAACATCTTCGTTGCATATATTCCCCTATGACCCAGCTGATCGTGTGCTGCCTTCATGATATACATGCGTTTCTCTGGATAGATTACGAGCTTGTATTCAGACTCTAAGTCTCTTCTATACAATTTGCCCTTATCCAAAATGAAATTCTTCACATATCTGATGAAGTTCCAATACTGGTCATTTCGAAATCCTGGAATCCTCTTTGTAGGATCCCTATGCCATTCCACTACTTGTGGGAGCTCCTTATCCAACATTCGAGCGTATTTACTTCTGTGCTCTTCGTCATAACCATCCGCATCAGTGTATTCAGCTGCATCTGGTAACAATGGGCCAGCATTATAAAATACTGAGTAGGATTCCCCACGCTCTGTTGCTTCTCCTATTATTTTATCCTCATGGAAGTTCCTGACTGTGCGCTCTAGGGTGACATAGCCATGTCGAGTGTCTATTCAATTTTTGAAGTCAGCTATGTCTTCCATCTTGTCACTAGTCTCGTTTATGAACTCCCATGGCTTTTCTTCCACTCTCTCCTCATCATCCTCTGGATTTGAATACTCCTCATCTCCTGGTTGCAACTCCCTCCTTGATAATCCATCAGGAGCATGGCGCTCTCCTGGAATATGAACTAGTGTGAAGTGGAACATGAGAATGGACTCAATCCACCAATTAATTGCTGCATTAGGAACCTCATCTGGGTTTCTCAGCATTCCTGCAATGTATTTCGCATCGGTTTCCACAACTAAGTTTCATACTCCAAAGAGCCAATGCCTACATGCATGGAGCGCTCTGAACAATCCATACAACTCCCTTTTTGGTTGGGAGAATCTGGCCTCGTGCTCATTGAGCACAATTGATCCAAAACGTGCATATCTCCTTCTCTTTGGATTTTCTGGGTCAACTTGGCAGATATAAAATCCTACAGCCTTGTAAGATGTATCCACACTAAGTATGACCTCTGAATCTAACTCATAGTTGATGGGCATTAAGGAGGGACTGTTTTTAAGTCCTTCCTTAAGCATCTCCATCGCCTTCTCCTGCTCTTCTCCAAATTCAAAAGGCACTTTGAGACGAGTCAACTTGGTGAGCGCATTGGCCTTCTTTGCATAGTCTTTGATAAACATACGATGCACTCCAACCGTTCCAAGGAAAGAGCACACGTCTCCGAGGTCTTTACAAGGTCCCCAGCGCATGATTACCCCTACATGATCCGTCTCTGGTTTCCTCCCTTCATATGTACAACGGTGGCCAACCACCATGATCTCCGACGCGCATAACACTGCTTTATGTCCAGAGAAGGTGCCACCTGCATATTTCATGCATTGTACCACTCTATTCAAGTTCTGGAAATGCTCCCAGACGAATCTCCTAATACCCTCATTCTCAGGTATTGTCTCATATCCTCCATTCTTTGTTTTGTAGCGGGTTTTTGGGCCTCGGACTGGTACATCATCCACATAGGGAATAGTAACATGGGGTACCTCATCTTGTAGGATGTATGTCACATCATCGTGGAATATTGGCACTGAGTTTGTCCATCCCATGGGTAGTGTAACCAGTCGGAGCACTCCAAAAGGTGTCTGGAATGTTGTTAGATCCCTAGACGTCTCATCCAGCATGCGCTCATCGTATCCCACATAGAGATCTAATGTTCCTCCACATGCATGCCCTGCAAAGTGTTCTGCAAGCTCGTCTGTAGCTGGGGGCACGCCTGAGTGCTTTATGGTGACCGCATTCAAGGGTTCCAAGCTATGAACGAGCCGCAAACTCTTCCCATCCTTCTTCACCACACAAAACCAACGCGAGCGATACGAGGAGTTCGATGGCTCATAAACACCTGCTTCTATCTTGGTTTTGATAATCTTACACACCTGGTCAAAGATCCCAGGTGGTATGGGTATATTCTTCTGAATCCAGGGAGTATGCTCGACTGCAGGAATTGTGACTGGCAGAAAGTATTCCTCTTTGAAATGTCTGTGCTCTGTGTCATTCCATGCGAATCCTTCATTCTGAATACACATAAATTCATGCAGGAGC
>JANDKJ010000294.1:0-25651 GCA_028551335.1 Armillaria sp. CMW 4456
GATGCCCTTCCTGGGGCTACTTCCACACCACTTGTCCCTTCAAACACTGTTGAACCTGGGGCACCCATTTCTGTCTCTCAAGACGATTCTCTAGTCTGTGATACTCCTGTCATCCCTGTGGTGGTTGCATCCAGCCCTGTAATCCTGCTATCATCAACTCCTCCTGTGTCTGGGGCTACACAAGGTCCTTCTGATCTCATCAAGATGCCACCATCTCCTGCAGCTAGCGAACAAGCACTGGTAATTCCGAGGTCTTCTACACCTGTTGGTGGGGTCTCTGCCGGTATTTCCACTTCTCTTTCTGCAGTGGACCTCTGTCTGAGGCTAGTTTCATCAGTGACTTTGACACCTCGAGTCTTGTCTCAATCCAAATTTGACAGTGAGTTCTCTTCTTCTTCCTTGTTTCCATGTCCTGACGTCTTGTCCTTTCTAGTCCATCCTGACTCAATGGCAGATGACGACCTTCCTACCGCCTTCGTTCCTAGGCCTTCCCCTTTGATGATCACAATTCCGCCTTTGTTTACCATTGCTGCTACTCCAGCTGTCATTGAGAACAATGAAGCCCAGGAGGTTGAAGCTTCAGCAGCAGTAATTCCGGAACCTCCTTTGTTTGGGCAACTGACTCTCCTGGAGTCTCCCAAGGCCTCTTCCAAGCAAGCAGAGAGTTGTAGTGCAGGCCCCTACTCATGGTAAGCACCTGGTATTGCTTCTTCTTTTTGTTTAGGTGATGAGTTTCTTCCAGATAAGGTCCTTCATTCGATGACTCGAGCCCAGGTTGTGGCAAAGGCTCCGACTCCTCCAGTTGTTGAGGACATGCCACCTTCCAGTATTGAGGAGGCTTCCAATCCCACCCCTCCTTTGGATTCTTCACTTTCCTTTGCCATTAGCATGCCTGGTCGTCCTTGTCCAGGAAAACTATATCTTCGTTGATGAAGGGAGAAGGCTGTCTCCCCCAAGTCTCTGGTTCCAGGACAAAAGCCTCATAATGAACTGGCTCGCATGCTACCTCAAAGCATCCAAGAGCAACGACAAAAAGTGCAAGACAATTTCAACTGTAGGGCCGATGATGAGGCTGCCGCTAAAGCTCAAAAGGCTGCCAATCCTGAGGACGCTGCTTCTCATGAAGCTTCTAGTTCTTGTCCACTCCCTCATCAAGGACCAATATGAATGGAACCATCAAATCTTCACCAGCTTCACAAGAGGAAACGTGAAGAATTTGAGGAAAAGGCTGAGGAAGAGGCCACAAAAAGGGCCAAGGTAGCTGGGAAGGCAGTCGCTAAAGCCAGTGATGATAGTAAGTTCCTTTTCTCAGTCTGCTTTTTCCTTATTGACTTAACCTCTTTCTGCAGAGGTTCTTCCTACACCTGTCCATCAGAGACCAGGACATCCATTTGCCCATCTGCCCAGCAAGGATATTGGTATCTCTGGCGGTGGTTTTGGCGAGGTGGTCCCTACCACTGGCCTCAAACAGGTTATCCCTGGGGATAAGTATGCCAGGGCTCTATTGGTCGACAGGGACTTTGGGAATTTTGTCGAAATCGATGGATGTCTTTGGGGTAAACACTTGGCCCATTTCATTGGTGAACGCTGATGTGCTTGGTGACAGGTAGTGCACAAAAAGAAACCTGACTCTAGATCATCAATCTAGAGTCTATCTCTCACTCTAACACACACACACTCAAAATCACCAATTAAGTTCGAGGTGGAGTACGGTAGAAGCACTCTTAACCTAGATTTGATAGTTTTGTCTTGAATTCAACTTCTATTCAAGGCTTTGTAAATGTTTACACAAGATACACTATCGCAACAGCAAGGTATAAGTGCAAAGGGATTTTTGTAGGTATATTTGAGTTGTTTAGACTCGGATAACTTCATCTAGGCACTAAAAAAAGCTGATCTAGATTTACTTTCAAACCAAAACAATTAAAGAACACACTGGTTCTACAAAGAGCACACAGACTCTGACTACACAAGTTTGCAGACTTGAGACAAAGAAGCACACAGACTTCTATGAATGATACACAGATCCTGGCTTCAAGTACACAGACTCTTTGATTGTTCAAATTCTAAGTTCTCTAGGCTTTTCTACTTTGTCTAGATCGATGCTTTTCACTTGGTTGACTTTGTAAAACTTATTCACGCAGTCGAGGATGTGCACTTATAAAATCCTTTATTTGACTTGGTAGCTATGAGCCACTAGCACAAATGAGGGGAAATGCTTTCCTGCTGTTATGTGTCTAGATGGCAGTAATTTATAGTATTCTATGTCTAGGTATAGGGGTCTTGTATCTAGGTCATTATGGTACAATACAAGCTTTATTTTACAAACAATGAGTCATGTATTTTCAAGGATTGCGTGATTCTGAGACATTTATTCATTGTCTCAGAGCTCCTGCAGTTTATTCTATTATCTAGGAGTGCCCCACCGGTCTGTAGGTCCTCTGTTATTCAATCTCAGAGAGCCGCATGGCTTCCTTATTCATTCCTTGCAGCAGTGCATGAGTTGCTGAGGTGGCTGCCAATCTCCTAGATCAATCGAGGGTACTGAGATTGTATTCCATGATCGTGAATTGATTGTGTCAAACATCTCAATGCCTGGTACACCTATTTTTATCTTCTAGGGTTGTGGGCAATGCTGTCAGGTGGTCTAGATCATAGACAATGACCTTAGGTTTTGTCCTGACTTCAGTAGAGGTCCTTTTCATAAGTTATCTTTTTGTTTCAAGGACTTAGAGATTGATCTAGATGTTCATTTTACTTCATGTTTGGTCTACTGTCATGGCTGTGTCCCCTAGATTTGACTTAGTGCGTCTGTTTAGGTGGGGAATAGTCTTCTGATTCAAAGGCATAGAGGGTTGGCCCATCCAGGTACTGTCCCTGTGTCCGTTTTGACTCCAGGTAACTCAACAACCAATCTAGTAGTAAGCTATCAGTGTGAAGTCTCCACTATAGCCCTCAATACAGCATCTAGATCACAAATAATGCTTTTATTTTCACAAAATTTGTGGGTAGCCTGATACCCAGTGTATCACTGGTCAGGAATTCTTGCGATTCAGTGCAGAGTTCAGTGTCTCAGTAGACACTTCAGCTTGTGTTTTGTGTTCAGTGTGTCCCCAGTATTGTGTAAACCCCACCCAGTCAGATCAGACCTTTAAAATCAATTGTATTTGTCCACTGGGCAGCTATCTACTACAGGGAGTTTTGTGCTATGATTTATATCTGCCCCCATGAACTTGCCAGATCAGTGTTTTGTGTGTGTTGAAGTGTTTTTGATCCACCAGGTTGATTGCATCTCCCCACAGTCACCAGCCCTTTCACCGGGAGATATGGAACTCACCTCTGATAACAGATCACAGAGCAGTCCCCACCTGCATTACACCACCTGATACCCCCTACCTCAGAAAAGGTCAATGGTCTGTGCTGCTGCATCTACTTGAAGATGACAAAGCTATAAGTGCAGTCGAAGAGATTGTCCTAGAAATGGCGACTCTAATTAAAGCACATGCACAAACACACAATGAAATGGATAACCCCCAAACAATATATGCTAAGGGGAAACAAAAAATTGTCTCCACCCTGCGAAAACTTGCTAAGAAGAAGATACCAATAAGAATGGCCAGAATGAAAACTCTCCAGGCCAAACTCCAGGCCACTCTGTCTGAGAGTGAACTGTCTGAAAATGAGAAGCTTGAAATGGCTGCCCTGCTGCAACAACAGATACTGCAAATACAAAAGTCAATCAATAAGGATAGGTGCACCAGCAACTTAGTATGTGCAAAGCTTGATATAGAAACAGTTTGTAAGTATTGGATGAACATTGGCAATCCCAAATGACCTCGGGACACCATCCAGGAACTGTGCCTCCCACAGAGTGACCCACCTAAATACCTACAATGCTCTGACCATATGGCAAACATGGCCCAACAATTCTACTGTGACCTACAGATGGAGAATGCATACCCTGACTCAATGGCACAGGACATGATGGAAGCAACAAACCATGTCCTTGCTGGCATTAAGAACAACATCCCCACATCGAAAGAAGCCCCCCTCAGGGAACCACTGCAATATAATGAAATACTTGACACCTTGAAAACTGCAGCCACAGGGAAATCTGCTGGTTTGGATGGTCTGCCATATGAGCTATGGCACATACTCCACAACAGATATGTTCACCATGACAATGAGACAGAGAAAGCAGATATTGTTGAGATTTTTTGTAACATATTTAATGACATTGAAAAATTCAGAGTGGTACCAAACACTAACTTCTGTAAGGGGTGGATCTGCCCACTTTTTAAGAAAAAAGACAAACAAGAAATCACAAATTACTGACCTATTACCCTGCTTAACACAGACTATAAGATAATGACCAAGGTACTGGCCAACAGGTTATCCATGGTAGCAGACAACTTGATACACCCTGACCAAGCAGGATTCATAAAAGGGAGAAGTATCTTCAATCAAATTGACTTGGCTGCTGATATGGTCCATTTTGCAGAATTGAATGAAACCAATGGGGCAATGATTGCCCTTGACCAGGAAAAGGCCTATGACAGAATCAACCACAACTACTTATGGAAGATCCTAGACAAAATGGGCTTACCACAGGCCTTTACCACTAAAATACAGAGCCTATATCAGAATGCAGAATCGATAGTAATTGTGAATGGAGAGAAAAGTACTCCCTTCCAAGTGTCCAGAGGGGTCTGGCAGGGGGACCCACTGTCTTGCTTGCTCTTCAACCTTGCAATTGAACCCCTAGCCCAACTTCTTCAGAGTTCTGGCCTAGACAGCTACTTTCTACCTAACATCAAAGAAAAATTAGTAGCAATGCTATTTGCAGACAATACAACTGTATACCTCTTGCACAGGGACAGCTGGGCAATGCTGCATGGCATCCTTGACTCCTGGTGCCAGGCATCAGGAGCCAAGTTCAACATAGAAAAAACAAAAGTGATACCCCTAGGGACTGAGATGTATAGAGGCTCTCTGCTAACAATGAGATGCCTAGACCTGCAATGGGAACCTATCCCCATGAATGTCGAAATCATTAGAGATGGCGATGCCACCTGAATACTGGGAGCATTCATTGGAAACTGAACAGATGTGACAGCACCATGGTCCCCAATCCTGGACAAGATACAGGACAAGTTCAACAACTGGGAATGAACACATCCAACACTGGAAGGCCAATGCCTCCTGGTACAAATGTACGCAGGAGGAATGACCCAGTTCCTAACAAGGGCCCAGGGAATGCCTGAAGTTATCCTCATGCACCTACAGAAAATGATAGCTGAGTTTGCCTGGGACAACCAAGGACAAACCCTGGTGAATAGAACAATAATGGCCATGCCCAAACATGAGGGAGGGATGCAGGTCCTTGATGTATCCATATGCAACCAAGCAATTGAGGTCATGAAACTCCAGATGTATCTGTGTCTCCATGTGTCCCACCCTAAAGTGGCCCATGTTAAGGACAGGCTCACCAAGGACTGCTGCCCCAGCCAATACAATACTTCAGACATGGAGAGTCAACCTTTGCTGCAACATGAGCCTCCCTAAACACATCACTGACATGCTGCAAATGGCCAAAAAGTACAATACAAGAATCGACATGCTATCCCCCTCAAAGGAGGTGAGATGCCAAATCCCAATATGGTATCACTTCAGAAGAAAGAAGGACTTGATGACTCAGTATGGGTCTGTAGTATGCAAGTACCTACAAGAACGTCACCTAATGGAAATGTCAGGAGACACAGAAGACATAGTGAGATGGCTATGCTCACTCTCCCATAAAACCCAGAAAAACTGTCTGTGCCCAGAGTGCCAGGCAGATAGAACCCTTAGGGGATGTCCAAATCCCAACTGCTGCACCCAGAAGGCTAAACACATGCTTGAAAGCCTAACACTGAAATGGGACCCTTGTGAGCTGGACAAAAATGATGGTCTTGCATTATTGAAGAAGGAGGAACTCACCCAGAGTGAGGTGGCTGAATCAGAGGAAGGGATAACCTGTTTCAACCCAGATATTGATGGGCACTGCTCCCTGACAGATGGAGTATGGATCTTTACATCTGGCTGGGACACATGCACCAGACTGGTGAGGAGAATGATCACCATGTACAACCATACCCAGCAGACACCCCTATCTCCAGCATATACAGATGGTAGCATGTACAACAATGGAACAGCCTGTGCAAGAGCAGGTGCAGGGGTTTGGTTTGGAGAGGGCAACTCTAGGAATCTACATGTTTGCTTAACAGGATGCAGCCAAACAAACAATGCCACTGAGATACGATCCATATTAGAACGGACAAGGCTGGCTGAGGTGTCAGAACTGACACTGACAATTTCAGACTCATGCTACTCCATAAATGGGCTGTGCTCCCACATGAGGAGGTGAGAGGACTCAGGCTGAATAGGAATACCTAACAGTGAGTTGTGGAAAGCCACAATTGCAATGCTCTGGCACCATTGAAAAGCGAAAGATGGTTGTGAGTGGGGAGTAAATCCAGGAAAGGTGAGAGCACTGGGGAGCACACTGCACACAAAACACCAAAACACCACACACACACACCACCTGCTAGTAAATTCGTGGAGTGGGTAAGTTTCCTGGTCAATAGAAATGTACCTTAGCTAGTAGCCAGGACACAAATCAAAATATGCTGGGTGGTTTATGGGAATATAACTGCTAGAACACTTTCTGGGACACAATAGATCCAAATTCACAACCAAACTGAGTCCTGGACTCCAATTCTGAACTGTAAAACTGCCTGGTGCAGAATAACTGACACAAGTGAGCCCCTGAATGTGACTTATCACTGACACAAAACTGTTCTGAACTGCTGGACAACTGTCTGACTGTTTCTCAGGCTGTACTGTGCTTGCAAAATGCTCCTGGACTCAGCATCAACAGTCGCAATTACTTTCTGTGAGACTATGCTCAAAGCTCTTAACCCTAATCCATACTAGATGCTTTACAGCACTTCTGGGGGCCAGAAAACTTGGTCCCCGCTCTAGTTACAGGCTTGTGTTTATACTATTCTACCACTAAGTTATTTATATTGTTGTTACCTATCCTGGACTAGTTTCCCCATGGCCAGCCAAAGTCCTCTGCATTTATGAGCTCATTCATGGCTGTCCAGGATACTCTCGTATGGTTATGAGCTCATATGTGGGTCCTGGACGATTGATTGCTGATTAGGTTGCACAAGACCAGTCCTGGACACTAAATATAGTCCTGGACCACCATTACATTCAATTTCCTGCACCTAGAACGTTCCTGCTTGATTGCGACAGGGCATGGGACTGGCTGGGCACACATAGAGTCTCTCCAGGATACTCTCTAAGTCCTGGATTCAGTTTCTTTCAAAGTATAGGCCCAACTAATGCATAGATTAGCTATCCTACTGTTACAAAATGCATTTCTAAAGTTGATTTTCTCAGGGTAACAATTCCAGGCATATCACCGTGGTGCACCTTCCTACTTCCAATGGACCAAGGGCCATGTGGGTGACAAGGGAAATGAGGCTGCAGACAGACTGGCTGATGTGGGAGCCCAAGACGAGGAATGTAATGCCACACCGGTGGATGTAGAGATTGACCACAAATTTAATGTTGGTGGAGCCAGATTGGCAACACTGACTCAGAGCCAAGCCTATGCCCTCATTAGGGCATCACAAAAAATGGAAGTGCAAAAGTCTAGTCATGTTTTGGTACAACAAGTAATAGAAACAATTGGAGAGGTCAATGGCACTAAGCCTCTGGAAATGAGCCTATGGCAGGCCATATGCCACAATGACATATCGAGACCCATAAGAGGATTTCTGTGGAAATCACTGCAAAACACCTACAAGATTGGGGAGTTCTGGGAGCAGCTAGGACCACAGTACACACTGAGGGGGGTGTGCACACACTGCAAAGTCCCTGAATCAATGGAGCATATCCTACTGGAATGCCAGATTGAAGGACAACACATCTTATGGAACCTTGCCAAAGAGCTATGGGCCATGAAAGGTTACTCTTGGCCAAGCTTGACACTCAGGGTAGTACTAGGATCTCCCTTGATACAAATACTGAAGGATGATGGCTCTCCAGACAGGTATGTGACATGACTATACTGGATTATAATGACAGAGATGGCCCATCTAATTTGGAAGGTCAGATGTCAGTGATGCATCCAATGAGGAGACAAAAATGTTAACCACTGGCATACTAGCAATGAAGTCTGGACCCTCTGGATAGAAACAATGAACAGACACCTGACAATAGATAGAGTGCTCATGAACAGGAAGAGATATGGCACCAAATCAATAGCAAAAATCAAGGTCCTGAAGACATGGACAGGCACCTTGCATGATGAAAGAAGCTTACCTGAAGACTGGACAAGATGTACCAGAGTTTTAGTGGGTATCATGCCAATACAGCGGAGACCTTGTGGCCAGCACTGAGTCCCACATGAACTGGACTAGTTGTGTGTAATGTGTTTCCCTGGGTGGATGACACCAGTCCTAACAGGTAGAAATAAATATTGAGCTCTCCAAAGGGCATGTCCCTTTCCCAAGATGTGTGATGAGGGTCAACTTGGTTGACTGTGAATCACTTCATACTAGTATACATCCCACAAAAAAAAAAAAAAAGAAAGAAAATGATGTGCCTGTGGCATGGGAATCATAAGGATCTTGCTGTTCTTGGAGTGCTGGTTCTAGAAAGGCTTGATGACCAGCCTCAACCTGGCTTCAACAGCCAACAATGTGCTATCTCCCATGAACCTAGAAATATTTCTACTTTTGATCGAAAATATCACAAGCAAATAATGTTGACTGATGGTTTCAGGTATGAACATTCCAGTCACTGTACATATGCGCTCATGACACTAACTCGACAGTAAACAGCTAGCCACCAAGGCCAGGCCATACAGCTTCCATATCTTTTGTCATGGATCCTGCTTATCACTCCTCAAATTGATCATCTACCAGTCAATGATCTGCAGTCCTGTGCAATCCAACCTCATTAACAAACCATCTCCCTCACTCATCATCAATATCAATATGGTGGACTGCATGCCACATGATATTTTTTTTGTGATATATTCCAGAATGTTTTGCTTGCAGAGTGGTTTCAATTCTGCCCTTAGCTGCAGCTGAAGCACCACCTTGTAGAAATTTTTGGTTGGTGTTGTATAACTGCCTCATTCTTCTTTTTCTAATGTGTTCAAAAATCTAGTATTGGCGCAAATTCTGAGGAATCAAACTCTCGATCCCATAATGTTAGCCAGTCAGACCAGAGGGCCCATTTATATTTCTTGAACATCCTTCTAGGCTGGATGCTCCCTCATCAACTTTGTATGCATTTATTTCCTTGTAAAAGAGTTATGAGTGACTGCATTTGCAAAGACAAATACACATTCTCAAGGACTATAGTACTTATTGTCTTAGCTGATGGAGCACAACTTCCATGAGTCATTTTCAATATCTTATAGGTTGCCTTCCTCTTTTCCTTTCTCATACCACCTCTTTAGTCTCCAAACACCTCCTTGTGGTCTCAAAGACAATTTTATGAACAGGGATGATCCTTCTCATCTTTTTCCTGATATGTATATCTGCAGAGTTGTATCTTGGTGGTTAGTGTTCCTTCATCCCAAGGCACTTCACATGTCAAACCCAATGATTGTCATATGTATTTCAGCTACATGAATTTCCTAGGATCTCACTAGTCTGTAGAAGATAAACACTCTCTAACCCTGTAGTAGAGCATTAGCTACAAAATTTGATGTGAAAATTCTCATCAGAAGATAGCATCGTTGCACTCCTCATGGAATATTTGCCTCAATTCATGGTGGACGGCTTGTCGATTCACAGATGATTTCACCCATCCACTGATTGAAGGCTGTCTTATGCAGTCAATTATCATTATCCAATCACCCAAGCCAGCATAGTTATTAGATCTCAGGACCAGTGTTCAATGCTTATGTGTCACATGCATGACAACCCATGTGACACCAACAGAACTGACCAACCCTTGCAGATTGGCAGAGCCCGTTCACTGACAACTCATGGAGACAATCAACAACCGATGTCACTCCAACATGCATACTGCTCTATCAACACACTTGACAATATCTGCAGCCCGTCATGGACTCCATCTCCAACTGACTGATATATTGCATATTAACAATGGAACCCCTTGGACTCTGACATGATACCACTGCCTGTATATAAACCACATGTACCACATTGAAGAGGCTAGTCACTGTGTGCAGCCAAAAAGGACTCAAAATGCAAGCAGAGACTACAGACTCTGAATCTCACTCTAACCCTTGATGCTACAACCACACACAACAACCACATACTCTTTAGTTTGTGGGGGATTATAATGCAATAGAAGCAAGCAGTGGAAGTGATAAGATGGGTTCTAGGACCTCAAATACACTTCAAACAGGTGTGCTCTCCAGTTTTCTAGACTTCTCTAAGTCTAAAGACATTTGCTACAGGAGGTGGTGACTTTGTCACTGGGCCTCAAGGCAATATCACAAATGCACCATCCCAGATGCAGAGCACAATGCAATTCACCCTTAACACACACAAAACTAACCCAAAACCAATGCACTCTTCCAAGAGATGCTCCCAAATCCAATCCACAAGAGCCACTGGGTTTGAACCAATGCACTCTAGCTTCCTAACTGATTGTAACTCCACAGGGTTTGAACCTGTGCCAAGTCAGAGAAACCCAAAAACACAATAACACCATCCCACAAGCCAAAGGGTTTGAACCTCTGCCACTTGGGGAAAAGAGCACAAGCTAATCAGCCCAAAGGGTTTGAACCTCTGCTGACTGTAGCTCCACACGTCACCTGAAACCCTTCACACACAAGAGCGCAAGCGCTCTGGCCTCCCTAACGTCCCCTAGATGAACTTAGAGTTGATCACACTTCCCACAGAGCTTTTACTGCTGTGAACCAATCTCTATATTCAAAGTCTCCCCCTGCACCAAACTGAGAGTGTCAACTTTTGCTTACACACTACACAGTGGGCACCAGCTGGAAACCTGCTATACTACTGTGTGTCTACCATATTTATATGTGCTCTCCATTACCAATTGGATCTACATATTGGGTAAAGGTCTGTGCACCATTGAGTGCTATTCCTGCATGTCTGAAATGCCTCTGTCCAGCATTATTCTGACTCATGTTGGTCCAGCTATTGGATTTGAGTCTGACTGAGTCACTGCTTGTTTAGCAGAGAGTCCTTTTTATATTTCTGAGCAGCATGTGCTATTTCTGAGTATCATTTTTGGGAGAGCACACCTTCCATGTGCTTCCCTGTCATCCACCGGTCCAAGGGCACATGTGGTTTTAATCTTCCTGTACAGCCACTGTGCCATAGGTCTAGAGTGTGGGCCATTCTCCTATGATATCATTGCACTCTCCTGTGCCTGTTGATCCCTGATCAACGTCTCCCCTCTGATTGCATCATAAACACCCATTTCTTTGAGTAGAGCACTGCTAGTGTCAAGTACATTGACTCCATGGCCAACAGAACCCATCTGGTGTCTTGTTAAGACCTGAGCCTTGTGCTCCACCTGCTGTCACCCTTGGCAATGTAATTGCTTACACTCTATACACAAGAGTGCACCCTTAGGTGTTTATTTGGTTCACATGGACCCTTGCATCATTTTAATTGCCTGTTATGTTTGCAATTTCATGGGTAGACAGCCACTTGGCATGTCAACGTCATTGAGGTCCACATGCTACCTCCAAGCTTCGTCTTTGGGAGAGCACGCCTTCCACATGCTTTCTGTCTATTCCTGGCTCCTGAATTAGCCATGAGTTGACCTGGGATATAATCATTTCAATTATTGTTTTTGGGGCATCCCCTCCTTGGCACTCTTTCCCCTGGTCGCACTCTTACACTGCCACCTTTCCCATGATTGAGAGCACATGCATACTTTCCTTACAGCAGTGCACTCTTGTGTCCCTGTCAATCTCTGGTGCTGCGCCACTCAGCTGCTGTGTTTTTCTGCTCCTGTCCCTAGCACATGTCTGCGCTGATGAGCCTCAGGGCTCTGTATGCTCAAATTTCGCAGATTTATCCCTTTAGTGGACTTTCAGCAAACCAATGATTCCACACAAGCCCATATATACTTTATAGGGCTTTTCCAACTCTTTCCTGATGCCAATACCTTGGCAATACCTTGACAACTCCAATTTTGACCTAAAGCTGTGGATTTAGTGCTGCCATTACCACAATATGACCTAGAGCACATTGCCGACATCTCTGGCATTGCCACACCAAAGCACACAGGTGCAGCCATGCGAGCAGAGCTTCTTGACATTGATCCAGCAATCATAGGGGCTTCATCACAGCAATTTGACAATTTCCACAGCACAAACACTATTTGGCGACTTTGGAATTAATTGGTTATTGCTGTATAACCATGAGACATTGACACACATGATACTTTGGTGGTACTCAGTCATTTCTGACAAGTATTCTCAACTCTGACACTATGAATAAGGCATAATCTAATGCTGGAACTATGAAAATCAAAGGTGCAGACATGAATAAGACAATGCACAAGACCTGCTGTATAGTCAGAAGGTCAGAAACACATATGCTAACACATAGCCCTTCAGATATACCACAAGGATGCCATTTTATTTATATCTTACTATATAAACACAGTAATTTCATACTGTACACTAGTTACTTCCTCTATTCTGTTCCCCCACATACACACATCAATTCATTTACCTCAGTAACTCACCCAGCTTCAACAATACCAATAGTACATGTTTAATAGCGATTTCGTTCGCCACAAAGCTGAGCTTGACGTAGTTAAAGCCGAGACACTTCACCACCATCCATTGACTTAAAACCTTTACTCTCGTCATTGTTTTACTTCATTACTGGCATTTGCTCAGTGTTAGTAAGTGATAATCGTGCAGTACTCACCTCTTTTAGTTTTATAGGAAAGAATTAGTTTCAATTTCACAACATCAGATTAGTTTTAACAGTTTTCATTTTCACAAGGCATTAGTGAACCCATTTGGGCATCAGGAGCAGACAAATAGTATTGGATAGTTGTAGGGCAGCTCTATTGTGAGCTTTGCAGGAAATAGTATTGACCAGTTATAGGAATTGATTTGACAAGAGATAGGACCAGACAAAGGAAACAAAGTATAGTTTGACAGAGATTGACAGTTTATAGGAATTAGGACAAACAGAATCGTCACAGATAAAGCCGAGGAGACCAGAAATAAAGACGAGACCTGCTATTGCACCACTGATGAGGTGTTCAGATGGTTTAGTGATCTCCGAATGTAAACTGGTGAATAGTTGTCGGATACTTCTGGAATATCGCCATGCAAAGAACCAAAATGGAAATAGTGGTGTCTCAGCTTTGTGTCGGTATTACAGAACAACTAGTTTTGTTCGTAAGCCACTCCTCAGGTGTGTTGTTTGTTTGTGCACGAGCTTTCTGAGTACCTCCATACTTGTGTCGATTCCACCGACAAAACACTATATGTATTCGGTACTGGATGAATCAGGCTGTCCTATGTTGACTGGCTTGTCATCTTTGGGGGGACTTCTCTCTAGTCTTGTGAGAAGTTACTACAGATTCCAATGCTCTGACTCGCGTTTGGTCTCTGTTATCTGGTCTGGTGTGTGCTGTAAAACTGGGAAACTGGATGGGAAAGAAACTGGGATGTGTAAAATGTCTGTCGGTATTATGTCGGTATTAAATGAGCTCCTAATTGTCTCGGTATGGGCCTGTGTCAATGTTTCTGTAGCTATGGCGGTGCAATAGCAGGTCTTGTCTTTATTTCTGGTCTCCTTGGCTTTATCTGTGACAATTCTGTTCATCCTACTTCCTATAAACTGTCAATCTCTGTCAAACTATACTTTGTTTCCTTTGTCTGGTCCTATCTCTTGTCAAATCAATTCCTATAACTGGTTAATACTATTTCCTGCAAAGCTCACAATAGAGCTGCCCTATATCTGTCAATCTGTCAATACTAAATCTGTTCAAAACCTATCCTTGCAACGCTCACAATAGAGCTGCCCTACAACTATCCAATACTATTCGTCTGCTCTGGATGCCCAAATGGGTTTGCTAATGTCTTGTGAAAATGAAAACTGTTAAAACTAATCTGATCTTGTGAAATTGAAACTAATTCTTTCCTACAAAACTAAAAGAGGTGAGTACTGCATGGTTATCACTTACTAACACTGAGCAAATGCCAGTAACGAAGTAAAGCAATGACGAAAGTCAAGGTTTTAGGTCGATGGATGATGGTGAAGCGTCTCGGCTTTAACTACATCAAGCTTGGCTTTGCGGCGAATGAAATCGCTATTAAACATGTACTATTGGTATTGTTGAAGCTGGGTGAGTTACTGAGGTAAAACGAGTTGATGTGTGTATGTGGGGGAATGGAATAGAGAGAGTAACTAGTGTACAGTATGAAATTACCGTGTTTATATAGTAAGATATAAATAAATGGCGTCCTTGTGGTATATCTGAAGGGCTATGCATTAGCATATGTGTTTCTGACCTTCTGACTATACAGCAGGTCTTGTGTGTTGTCTTATTCATGTCTGCACTTTTGATTTTCGTAGTTCCAGCATTAGATTATGCCTTATTCATAGTGTCAGAGTTGAGAATACTCCTCAGAAATGACTGAGTACTGCCAAAGTATCATGTGCATCGATGTCTCGTGGTTATACAGCAATAACCAATTAATTCCAAAGTCGCCAAAGGGTGTTCGTGCTGCAGAAATTGTCAAATTGCTGTGATGAAGCCCCTATGATCACCGGATCAATGTCAAGAAGCTCCGCTTGCATGGCTGCGCCTTTGCACTTTGATGCGTCAATGCCGGAGATGTCGGCAATGAGCTCTACATCCTATTGTGGTAATGGCAGTGCTAAATCTGCGGCTTTAGGTCAAAATTGGAGTTGTCAGGGTATTGCCGAGGTATTGGCATCGGGAAAGCGTTGGAAAAGCCCTATAAAGTATATATGGGCTTGTGTGGAATCATTGGTTTGCTGAGAGTCTGCTAAAGGGATAAATCCACGAAATTGGAGCGTATAGAGCCCTGAGGCTCATCACCGCTATAGCCACAGAAACATCAACACAGACCCATACTGAGATGATTAGGAGCTCATTTAATATTGAAACAATACCAACAGATGTTTTACACATCCCAGTTTCTTTCCCATCCAGTTTCCCAGTTTTATGACACACACCAGACCAGATAACAGAGACCAAAGGTGACTCAGAGCATTGGAATCTGTAGTAACTTCTCAGAAGACTAGAGAGAAGTCCCCCCAAAGATGACAAGCCAGTCAACATAGGACAGCCTGATTCATCCAGTACCAAATACGTATAGTGTTTTGCTGGTGGAATCGACACGAGTATGGAGGTACTCAGAAAGCTCATGCACAAACAAACAACACACCCAAGGAGTGACTTACGAACAAAACTAGTTGTTCTGTAATACTGACACAAAGCTGAGACCCCACTGTTTCCATTTTGGTTCTTCACATGGCGATATTCCAGAAGTATCTGACAACTATTCACCAGTTTACATTCGGAGATCACTAAACCATCTGACCACCTCATCAGCATGTCTAGTGTCAAGCACATTGATTCCTTGGTGAGTCTGACCCCTCTGGTATCATCCACAACCTGAACCCTGCACTCCACCTGTTGTCACTTCAGGCCACATTCTGCCTACACTCCTGGCACAGGAGCACACTTTCTAGGCCCAGTTTCACTGTCTTAGCCTGTGGGTATAATGGAGTGTGGTGAAAATTGCAATTTTCCACAGCTACACCACCGGGGAGCATGTCACCAGTCTTTCACATCTCCCAGCTAGAACCCATTGAAGCCAACACCATACCTAATTGTGTTGAACCTCTGCCACCTCTGGTACAAGTGAACAGAGAAGAGCAATACAAGATCACCCAAATCTTTGACTCCAAAATTGACCAGAGATACCAGTGCCCATTACTGTACAAAGTCCAGTGGCTCAGATATGAAGGCACCGACGATGAATTTGCCTGGCTACTGGCATTCAAATTCTCTGCCAACGACTACATCACCACATTCCACACCAAACATCCAGACAAACCTGGCCCCTTACTCAAGATTGCCCAACAATGGGTGCCAACCCCACAATAACCAAAGCCCAGCACACTCACGAAAAAAGGGGCTTCCATTTACTTCTACCTTATACTCCCAGATCTAATGAAACTTTATCCAAGCTCACCAGCTCTGCCAGACCTGCCTCACCAAATAAAAACACCAAGAAGCCCTTTTCAATTCCTATCTACATTCTGCTCACAGGTCAAAATACTACCAAAAACAAACAAAAAATAGTCTGCTGGGAGTCATGTGGATCCCAATGGCCCCATACTATCTCTATCACCCTCCTGTCTCCTCCTATCCTCCCACCTCCCAGCCTCTATCCACTCTGCCTCGACAAGCTCCATCTGATGAATAATATCTACCACCCCACCCTTGATCTGTGCAACCATGTCCACTACCTCCTGAAGCATCCCTGCCAATTTGTTCTGTGACTCCCACAGACTCACCTGATGCTCCATAACCTCCCCAAGGGTACCCGTGGCCTCCTGCTGTCCCACAGCCACAACCTGCAGACCCGTTGATGGGGTACAACCCATTCTAAGCTTGGATTCCTTCATTTTGGTAGTTTTTAGGAGTTATTAGCCAGATTTAGTAGTTTCAGATAGTATTTAGTCTGAGTTTTGTAGTAGATTACATCAGCAATCCACCCTTGACTCATACCACCACCTCTACCTAAAGAACTTGCAGAATGAGGACTCTCTATGGAGCAACAGGAGGTCCTCATTCACAACACTGTAGTCAGAGTCTCCACACCTCTTGACATCTGTCACAACTGATGATCTGGGGTCATCACATGAACCCAAACTCCTACCTGACTGAAGGAGCAAGGTATCTTGCATTGCCTGCAACGATGGCAGGCCCACCCTTGCACACTCATGACTCAGCACAAAGCAGCATCACACTGACACTGATCACAAACTCCTAAAAATCCCCTCAGTCAAGCATTCAGTGATATGCTGGGTATCAGGCTACCCACAAATTTTGTGAAAATAAAGCATTATTTGTGATCTAGATGCTGTGTTGAGGGCTATAGTGGAGACTTCACACTGATAGTTTACTACTAGATTGGTTGTTGAGTTAACTGGAGTCAAAATGGACACAGGGACAGTACCTGGATGGACCAACCCTCTATGTCTTTGAATCAGAAGACTATTCCCCACCTAAACAGACACACTAAGTCAAATCTAGGGGACACAGCCATGACAGTAGACCAAACATGAAGTAAAACAAACATCTAGATCAATCTCTAAGTCTGTGGAACAAAAGATAACTTATGAAAAAGACCTCTACTGAAGTCAGGACAAAACCTAAGGTCATTGTCTATGATCTAGACCACCTGACGGTGTTTGCCCACAACCCTAGAAGATAAAAATAGGTGTACCAGACATCGAGATGTATGATGCAATCGATTCATGATCATGGAATACAATCTTGGTACCCTTGATTGATCTAGAAGATCAATGGTCACCTCAGCAACTCATGCACTGCTGTGAGGAATGAATAAGGAAGCCATATGGCTCTCCAAGATTGAATAACAGAGGACCTATGGACCAGTAGGGCACCCCTAGATAATAGAATAAACTGCAGGAGCTCCGAGACAATGAATAAATGTCTCAGAATCACACAGTTCTTGAAAATACATGACTCATTGTTTGTAAAATAAAGCTTGTATCATACCATAATAATCTAGATACAAGACACATAGAATACTATAAATTACTGCCATCTAGACACATAACAGCAGGAAAGCATTTCCCCTCATTTGTGCTAGTGGCTCATAGCTACCAAGTCAAATAAAGGATTTTCTAAGTGCAAGTCCTCAACTGCATGAATAAGTTTTACAAAGTCAACCAAGTGAAAAACATCGATCTAGACAAAGTAGAAAAGCCTAGAGAACTTAGAATTTGAACAATTGAAGAGTCTGTGTGCTCTAGAGTCTGTGTACTCTTTGCAAGTCTGTGTACTTGAAGTCAGGATCTGTGTATCCTTTGTAGAAGTCTGTGTGCTTCTTTGTCTCAAGTCTGCAAACTTGTGTAGCCAGAGTCTGTGCACTCTTTGTAGAACCAGTGTGTTCTTTGATTGTTTCAGTTTGAAAGTAAATCTAGATCAGCTTTTTAGTGCCTAGACGAAGTTATCTGAGTCTAAACAACTCAAATATACCTATAAAAATTCCTTTGCACTTATACCTCGCTGCCACAATAGTGTATCTTGTGTAAACATTTATAAAGCCTTGAATAGGAGTTGAATTTGAGACAGAACTATCAAATCTAGGTTAAGAGTGCTTCTACCATACTCCACCTTGAACTTAATTGGTGATTTTGAGTGTGTGTGTGTGTTAGAGTGAGAGATAGACTCTAGATTGATGATCTAGAGTAAGGTTTTCTTTTTGCACACTGTTCATCACTGAGCACATCACTGTATAGCCATGGGGCCAGGGGCAGAACTGCCCAAGTGAGCAGAAGGGCAATGCAAGGGTTTGCTGAAATAAAGAAGATGAGCACATCGAGAAGCTGAGGGAAATGAGAATAGCACATACAAGGTCTTCATGGACACCAAGGGGCTAGCAGTAGTGATGATCTCCTTGGGAGGCAGGGGGACAGGGACCTCATGAGAGGGCCAAAGTAGCAAGGCAGGGACACAGCCAACCAGGTCATCATGGGTGTAGCCATCTTCTCCAGGAAGGAGGAGATCCTGATTGAAAGGCACCTAGAACAGGGAATCAGAAAGGGAGGAGAAGAACAGTGAGGACCAAAGCTACACACCTTGTACTGGGCCTTTTCCTTGTCAGATAAAACCCAGAGGTCCCATTCCTTGGGATGGATGTGGTTGGGCACTTGACCAGCTAATTTAACCATCTTGCTATGAAGGCCCAGGGAATATTGACAGTCAAGGAGGCCATAGAAGCATATGCCCTCGATGTGGGTGGCCTAAGAAAGGAATGACAATTGGGAAATGGGAAGAAAAAAAACAAGGGGCATACCATATATCTGTGGGCATCTGTTAAAACATGAAGGAGTTCACTGTGGGATGTGTTGGTGGTGATATGCTGAGGGAAGTAGAAAGCAGCATAGGTGCAAGCACCTAGCAGATTGTCGACAATGGCATTGAAGGGAATATCCTCCAAGGGCATGTAATGTGAGGAAGGACCATTCATGGCAGTGGTGGTGGTATGGGGAAAGGAAGAGAAAGAGGAAAACTTAGGAAGATATACCTAAGTTATGGAAAAGAAGGCAGAAAATGAGCTTCTTAGTCAAAAGAGGGCCTTGTCGCATGGCTACAAGGGTTACTCATTGAGTTGAGGTGCCTGCATCAAGCTTCTCTTCAATCTTACCTAAAAGAAGCACCCTAATTTTGAACATGGTAGCCAGACTGCCAGTAGGGGCAGTCACATGAGCCAGTGGGCTGCTGCCAGTCCAGTAGGATTTGGGAACATGGCTGAGGATGGTCTAGATCTTAGTGGGAGGGATATGACATGCCCCTGGATGGTGTGGCCATTGATTGACAGGGACACAGGAGCACACTGCCATAAGGAAAATATGCATGTGCTCTTGATCATGGAGAAGGTGGCAGTGCAGGAGTGCAACCAGGGGAAGGAGTGCTGAGGAGGGATATCAGAAAATAATAATTGAAATGATTATATCCCAGGGCAGATGTGTGGGCAACTCAGGAGCCAATAATAGACCAAGAGCACAAGGAGTATGCACTTTCTCGAAGATGAGGCCCAGAGGTAGTGTGTGCATCTCAATGATGTACTGAGTACATGCTGTCAGCTGGAGAACAAATCAGATCGGACTATGCCCCAACCACAGATGGCCAATGTCATAATGATGCCATCTGGAAGGAAGTCAGATGGACCAGAATAGCATGCTATGATGCTAGGACCGTTACCAGATAAGGTGATAACATTTGTAATATAGCACATATAAATATGGTAGAGATAGAGTAGAAAAAGGGAGAGTTTTCAGCTGATGCCCTCTGTGTAGCATGTAAGCAAAAGTTGACACTTGCAGCTTGGTTCAGGGGGAGAACTCAAATATAGAGATTGGTGCACATCAGTGAAGATGCTGTGTGAAGTGTGATTGACTCTAAGTTCATCTAGGGGATGTTTGGGAGGTCAGAGCATGTGTGCTCTCGTGTGTGAAGGGTTTCATGTGATGCACGAAGCTACAGTCAGCAGAGGTTCAAACCCTTTGGCTTGTGAGATGGTATTATTGTGTTTTGGGTTTCTCTGGCTTGGCATAGGTTCAAACCCTGTGGAGCTACGATCAGTTAGGAAGCTAGAGCGCATTGGTTCAAACCCAGTGGCTCTTGTGGATTGGATTTGGGAGCATCTCTTGGAAGAGCACACTGGTTTTGGGTTAGTTTTGTGTGTGTTAAGGGCAAATTGTGTTGCACTCTGCATCTGGGATGGTGCATTTGTGTTATTGCCTTGAGGCCTAGTGACAAAGTTGCCACCTCCTGTAGCAAATGTCTTTAGACTTAGAGAAGTCTAGAAAACTGGAGAGCACACCTGTTTAAAGCATATTCAAGGTCCTAGAACCCATCTTATGAATTCCACTGCTTGCTTCTATTGCATTATAATCCCCCACAACCTAAAGAGTGTGTGGTTGTTGTGTGTTGTTGTAGCATTGAGGGTTGGAGTGTGGTTCAGAGTCAGTAGTCTCTGCTCACATTTTGAGTCCCTTTTGGCTGTGCACAGCCACTTGCCTCTTCACCAGAGATGTCAGCAATGTGCTCTAGATCCTATTCTGGTAATGGTGGTGCTAAATCTGTGGATTTAGGTCAAAATTGGTGTTGTTGGGGTATTGCCAAGGTATTGGCATTCAAAAGCATTCCAAGAAGCCCTATAAAGTATATATGGGCTTGTGTGGAATCATTGGTTTGCTGAAAGTCTGCTAAAGGGAGAAATCCATGAAATTGGAGCATACAGAGCCCTGAGGCTCATTACCACTGTTGCACTGCTATAGCCACAGAAACATTGACACAGACCTATACCAAGGCAATTAGGAGTTCATTTTATACCAACATAATACCATCAGCCATTTTACATATCCCAGTTCCCTTTCCAACCAGTTTCCCAGTTTTATGACATGCACCAGACTAGATAACAGAGACCAAAGGTGATTCAGAGCATTGGAATCTGTAGTAACTTTTCACAAGCCTAGAGAGAAGTCCCTCCAAAGATGACAGGCCAGTCAACATAGGACAGCCTGATTCATCCAGTCCCAAATATGCACAGTGTTTTGCTGGTGAAATTGACCATGTCCAATGGAGGTACTCAGAAAAGGTCATGCACAAACATACAACACACCTGAGGATGAATTACAAACAAAACTAGTTGTTCTATAATACTGACCCAAAGCTGAGATACCATTATTTCCATTTTGGTTCTTTGCACTGCAATATTTCAGCAGTATCTGACAACTATTCACCAGTTTACATTTTGAGATCACTCAAGCATCTGAACACCTCATCAACAGGGTGTCAATCAAGGATCAACAGGCACAGGAGAGCACAGTAATATCATAAGGAGATCAGGGTGTGCTCTAGACCTATGATGCAGTGGCTGTGCCAGTGCACAGGGTGACTTGGACTCAGTCCAATAACAGGGGAATATAATGAAGATGATTTATATTATCACTGGGACACATGTGGAACATGCACTTTGCCAAAAACAAGGCTCTGAAAGAGCATGCATTACTTAGGAATATAAGGAGTACCCTCTGCTAGCCAGGCAGTGACTCAGTCAGATGCCAACCTGAAAGTCAAAAGGAGATGAGTCAGAATGACTATGGAGTGAGGGGTTCGGATGTGTAGGAGAGTGCTCCATAGTGCATGGACCATTACCCAATGTGTAGATTTGATTTGTAATGGAGAGTGCATATAAATACAGTAGATAGGGAATTCTTTGGTATAGCAAGCTTCACAGGAAATAGTCCTCTGTACTAGTTATAAGAAAAAGTTGACAAGAGTCAGTTCAGTCAATGAGTTTTGAATACAGAGTTGGGTGTATACAGAAAAGTCTTCTGGGAAGGGTGATCAGCTCTAAGTTCATCTCGAGGGGATGTTTCAAGGTCAGAGCATGCTTGCGCACATAGCCACAGAAACATGGAGGGTTTCTTGTGATACATGAAGATTAGAGCTCAGCAGTGGATCCAACTAAGGCTTCCAGATGGTGCGAGAAATTTCCTTCTCTGATCTCACATTTCTCAAACCTTGTGGAGTTACAATCAGACCAGGATAAGCTAGAACATGTTGGTACTCAAGCCCCTTTGCACTTAGAAATAAATGGTCTTCAATCATTCTGCACCATGAGACTTGTGTTTGGGTAGCACATGTTTTAACATACTAACATTGTTTCTGCATACTGGGACAGTGCATCCAGTGATGATTGCAGTATCCAGTGAAAAGTAAGGCTTAGTGGAAAAAGTCATTGACTCAACAGAGTCCAGAGGAAACTAGAGAGCTCATGCAGCAAAGCAGGCAATAGCTAGAACCTCCTTATTCATTCAAAACTGCTTGCTTCTGATTGTTATAAGTTCCCCACAACCTGGAAACATTGATGCCTGGAAGTTTGTGGCGAGGTAGTACTGGTGCTTCAATTTCCAGGAAATACCTCAGATGGTTTCAGTGGGTTGTGCTCACAGAATGAGTCCTGGAAACCATCTAAGGACACGTGACTTGCCTCCCACCGGACCCTGAGCATCCTAGACTGAGAGTGAAACATGCCAAGTTCTGTGTACCCACTGAAATTGGGAAGATATTAGGCAATTAGCATGGTGCAAGGGTCCATGTGAGCCAAATAAACACCTGGTGTGCTCTTCTGTACTAGAACACAAGCAATTACACTGACCCAGGGTGACAGCAGGTGGAGTGCAAGGCTCAGGTCGTAACATGAGACACCAGTATGGGATTGCTGGCCATGGACAAATGTACTTGACACTAAAGGTCTACTCAAAGAAATGGGTGTTTATGATGCAATCAGAGGGGAGACATTGATCAGGAATCAACAGGCACAGGAGAGTGCAATGATATCATAGGAGAATGGCCTGCACTCTAGACTGATGGTACAGTGGCTGTACAGGAAAATTAAAACCACATGAGCCCTTGAACGGTGGATGACAGGGAAGCACATGGAAGGTAAATGCTCTATACAAAAATGAGGCTCGGAAGCTCTAGCCATGTGCTGCTTGGGTAATATAAGGAGTACTCTCTGCCATCCAAGCAGTGACTCAATTGGACTCAAATCTGATAGCTGGAAGGAAATGAGTCAGAATGATGCTAGATGGAGGAGTTTCAGACATGCAGGTCGCTGAGCACTCTATGGTGCATGGACCTTTACCAAATGTGTAGATCCAATTTGTAATGGAGAGTTCATATAAATACAGTAGATACACAGTAGTATAGCAAGTTCTGGCCCAGGTAACACCCACTGTGTCCTTGTGTAAGCAAAAGTTGACCACTCTCAGTTTGGTGCAGGGGGAGACTTTGAATATAGAGTTTGTTTCACACCAGTAAAAATTCTGTGTGAAGTGTGATCAACTCTAAGTTCATCTAGGGGTCAGCCTGGGAGGCCAGTCAGTGACATTGCATCATCTCTTGTATGAAGGGTTTTGGGTGACCATGAAGCTACAGTCAGCAGAGGTTCAAACCCTTTGTTTTGCTTGTGGGTAGCTAGATACTGCTTGCAAGTCAAATTTTTGTGTTTTAGGTTTCTCTGACTGGCATAGGTTCAAATCCTGTGGAGTTATGATTGGTTAGGAAGCTAGAGTGCATTGGTTCAAACCCAGAGTCTCTTGTGGATTGGATTTGGGAGCATCTCTTGGAAGAGTGCATTGGTTTTGGGTTAGTTTTGTGTGTTTTAAGGGCAAATTGTGTTGCACTCTGCATCTGGGATGGTGCATTTGTGTTATTGCCTTGAGGCCTAGTGACAAAGTCACCACCTCCTGTAGCAAAGTGTCTTTAGACTTAGAGAAGTCTAGAAAACTGGAGAGCACACCTGTTTGAAGACAATATTCTGGGAAAGGTCCATAGAAGCTGCATCTTATCCAGGATTCCACTGAAAATTGGGACTTCAAATTGCATCCTGCATGATCCACAAACTAAAGAGTCATGTGGTTGTTGTGGCTGTGGTTGTAGCATTGAGGGTTGGAGACATGGTGGTTCAGAGTCTGTAGTCTCTGTTCACATTTTGTGAAAAGGACTTAGTTCACACTAGAAAGAAAGACAAGCCCACTTTGGGGCATGAATAGCATTGTATTTTATTTTGTCTGACAGATGGTACAAGTCAGCAAGGGACAAGTGTGTTCACAGTCCTTGCAGATGCTGGCACACCTGGTGCAACCCAGGGCCTCCACTGAAGGCACCCTTGACCCCTGCCTGACCAGAGACTCCAGCTCATCCATGGGACTGGCAGTGTCTTCTTTGGAGTCCTTGACGCTTTCCTCATCTTCCAACATGGTGAGATGAGCAGGGCTCTGAGGAGCAGATCCTGCAGTCCCCTCGACAATGGGAGGGCCAGCTGCCTGGACACTGGTCTCGGCCACCATGGCCTGACTAGGGACAAGTTGTCCCAGAATCTCGAGAGGACTGGGATAGAATATCCAGGCTTGGGCCTTAAACGAGTCTTTGAGGAATTTCTGGTCTTCATCGACTAAGCCCAGATCCAGGAGAAGGCAGTGACTGACTGGGGTTTGCTGAGCAAGGTCACAGAGGGCCTTGGTGTTGTGAGAAGCCTCAACAGAGGCCAGAGCCTGCAACAGGTTGCCCAGGGACATGGCACACAACTGGTAGGCTTCCTGCAGGGTGTTGAGCAGGTAGCAGACTTGACAATCAGTGGCCTGGAAATGTGTGTCATGCATTTTGATGACTGAGCAGAAAATTGGAATAAGAAAACAGCACTAAGAAGGGATAGCTCACTCACAAGGAAGAGTGGCCTGAGTCAAGGGGAGCAGGCAGTCCTGGACCTCCTGCAAGTCCCATGCATCCAGATGACAGGTGCAGTGTCTGGTGTTGTGAATGAAGACCTCCTGTTGCTCCATAGGAAAGTCCTCATTTTGCAAGTTCTTTTGGTAGAGGTGGTGGTATGAGTCAAAGGTGGATTGCTGATGTAATCTACTACAAAACTCAGACTAAATACTATCTGAAACTACTAAATCTGGCTAATAACTCCTAAAAATTACTAAAATGAAGGAATCCAAGCTCAGAATGAGTTGTACCCCATCACCGGCATGGCAAGAAGTTGAGTTTTAGGTCATTTATTGGGAGAGAGTAAAGGCATTGAGTTATATGCAGGAGGGGAAGTGGCAGATCTTTTGCAGGTCATAGCAGATGGCTGCCTAGCTTCCATCCTAGCAAAATTAGCCTCTCCAAAAGGTGGGAGCTGTGAAAGGCCAGGGTCAGTAAGAGAACTTGGGATAGGTTGCAAGAACTATGCACCTCAGCAGTGGTCTCCAAATCTTCTTCACTAAGTACCCAGATGTTATCCCACTTTGGCAAA